>JARQOC010000007.1:15283725-15306225 GCA_033576535.1 Allobates femoralis | reverse complement strand
GTACATTTTTGACAGAAAATCAGATAAGATATCTTTTTTGGTCAAAAATTAATATTAATGTATATATTGTACTACTTATAGGACCAATATTAACCCTTTATAGTCATTTTTGGGTGTAATTTCTATTATTTTTGCTACTTATTAAAAACATCCTATCTATCTATCTATCTATCTATCTATCTATCTATGTATCTATCTATATCTATTCATCTATTTATCTATCTATCTCTCTATCTATCTATCTATCTATCTATTCATCTATTTATCTATCTATATATCTATCTCTCTATCTATCTATCTATCTATGTATATCTATTCATCTATTTTTCTATTTATCTATCTATCTATCTTCTATCTATCTCTATCTATTATCTATGTATCTATGTATCTATCTATCTATCTATCTATCTATCTAATCTATCTCTATATCTATCTATATCTATCTATCTATCTCTATCTATCTACATCTATGTATATCTACCTATATCTATATCTATCTATGGTGAAGCGGTCTTCGAGAGTCGTTGCAAGGCTTCCTGCCCGGTGACGACCGTCGAGAGCCGAGTGCCGTGGCCCTAAATAGAACCAAGGGCCTGCCCATGCATAGCTTTCAAGACCGCTATGTATCTCAATGTGAAGTTAGGCGCTATGCTTATTGGTCGGTGCCAGGACATAGCGACCAATGAGCATAGCGCCTTACTTACAGCGGTAAATTTGAAACTCAAAGTCCTCCAGTTGTACTGCCACTGCGAATTTAACCCCTTATATACCAGTTCAGCATTAACTCCATACTTTTTTGTGTCTATTAGTACTGGCAGTGGTACATTAACCCCTTATATTCTCTTTTTGGTGTTATTTGTATAATATAGTGTGTAGTTGTAATGCCACTGCCAAGTTAACCCCTTATATACCATTTGTGCATTAAGTGCTTCCTTTGTAGTGTCTATTACTATTGGCAGTGCTACATTAACCCCTTGCACACCATTTTGGATATAATTTACACTGCTTAGTCTGTTGTGGGAGTGACGGTGGGACATTAACTCCTTCAATCATCTTTTTGATATCATTATAAGTTCCTACTTTAATAGAGTCCTGCCAGTCGGACATTAACCCTTTCTAAACCTGCACTATATTGGTACCCTGACAGTTTTGACTACATCGGCTACTTAGTCATACATCTGATGTTAAAGTCTCTTTTTAATTGGTTGTAATACAGATTCATTTCTAATTACAAGTACATACACTTACTATAAGTAAATGTTTGCCACTTAAAAATATACAGAAAATTCCATTTACTCTTCCTACAAAAATTAAATAAAATCATGGTATTGTACATGTATATACTCTCACTATTCATATCTTCCTTAACAAACATATTCTACTTCACATTGCATTGTATTGTGAATACATTTGCAAACATGAGCTCTGACAAATCTGCTGACGTGGCCAAGAAAGCGCCTGTGCCTGCACCGAAGGCTAAGAAGCGCAGCACGAAGAGTGCTGAAGACAGGCGCATTAAATTGGACAAAAAGAAGGCTGCATATTATCAACGCATTGCCAAGGAGTCTCCTGAAGAGAGAAGCCTGAGATTACAAAATAAAGCTCTGGCAGCCCGGGAGCGTCGCAGAAACTTACGTTCTGACTGTATGAAAAATGATGACGTGGCCAAGAAAACGGCATTTACTACATCAAAGCGTAAGAAGATTATCACCGAGATTGCTGAAGATAGACGCATTCGATTGGAGAAAGCGAAGGCTGCGTATTACAAACGCATGTGCAATGAGTCTCCTGAAGAGAGAAGCCAGAGATTAAAAAAAAATGCTCTGGCAGCCCGGGAGCGTCGCAGAAAGAGCAAGTTAATGCAGCAAGTCATACCTTCTCCCGATCTCACCGCTTCCAGCTCAACAGCTGTTGAATTGCCGCATACTGAACATCCTGTACCACCGGCAAAGTGTGCACGTAAGCGAAAACACTGTGCTGCCGAGATAACATATGATAAACAGGCTCACAGCAACAAAGTTCAAACTGCTTTCAAAGCACGTATCAGTGTGGAGTCTCCTAAGTCAAAACAACTCCGCTTACACAATTCTGTTGCGGCACAACACCGATGACGTGCACGCACTGCTTCCATCTCTACATTCAGACAGCCTCAGCTTCATATACCATCTACATCCTCATTCATCGAATGTGTGGAACCTGAATCAGTGCAACGTCTAATATATGTTGGCCTACATAAAAAATATAATCTTTTGTTACCTTCTACTCTCCTTATACATCCCATTGGTTTTACTGATGAGGACACTGACATTGTAGAGCACAGCTGTGGTCCAATGATATATAAATGTCAATATTGTCAGGCACTACATTTTCATGCTGAGATGCCATGTGACCAAAATTATACACTCTGCTGTCACAAGGGCAAGGTCCACATACCTATCTCTGAATACCCTGAGGTATTCAAGCGTTTACTTAAAGGAGAAAGTGAGTACAGTCGTAATCTCATGGACAACATCCAAGCCATCAACAGCTCTTTTGCTTTCGCCTCCATGGGGGCCAATATTTCTCCACCACCTGGACATGGCCCTTACTGTTTCCGCATACATGGCCAAATCTACCATCGCACTGGCACACTACATCCGGCAGATGATCAAGTTCCAAAGTATGCTCAACTTTACATCTTGGATACTGCTACCGCCAATGAGCAATGTTTCCAATGTCAACCAAATTTACAATGCCATCCAACTTTAATGAGTATTATTGCTCTGCAATTAGAAAACGTCAATCCTTTTGTAGCTGCATACAAAATGCTCCGTGACGTGGAACAGGAAGAACAACAAAAGGCTGAAAGAAATGGCACTGTCATGCCAAATATTACGATGGCACTTAAACAAGACCGCAGTCAAGACTCTCGACGCTATAACAATCCAACTGTCAACGAAGTAGCTGTTGTATTTGAAAATAACAATGGGGAGCCACCATTCAACCGAGATATATTGATCCATTTAAAAGCCGATCCACAAAATCCTTTGGCTCCAAAGACA
This sequence comes from Allobates femoralis, assembly GCA_033576535.1. NCBI lineage: Eukaryota > Metazoa > Chordata > Amphibia > Anura > Aromobatidae > Allobates > Allobates femoralis. The sequence goes on along the minus strand of JARQOC010000007.1, from coordinate 15,303,184 downwards.
CAACAGGTCAGCATTCTTCACAGTAACTTGGATGCGTTACTCTATCCATTATTTTTCCCTTATGGAGAACAAGGGTGGCATGATGGACTGAAACATCAAGGAAAAAGTGAACGCAGGGTTACACAACTCCAATATTACTGTTATGTGCTGTCTGTCCGCAATCAGTTTAATCCCATTTTGAATGGTGGCAAATTGACACAGCAGTATTTAGTTGATGCTTATGTGAAAATTGAGGCCAATCGACTGAATTTTATCCGTCAACACCAGTCAGATTTAAAAGTCGAGGATTATTGCATACTTCAAGAGCATCTCATCAACAAATCCATTCAAAAAGGCATTCCCATTGGCCGAACTGTCATTCTACCATCATCTTTCGAAGGCAGTCCCAGAAATATGCAGCAGCGGTATCAAGATGCCATGGCTATAGTCACTAAATTTGGTCGCCCAGATCTATTTGTCACCATGACATGTAATCCCAAATGGAATGAGATCACTAACAATTTGAAACCATGGCAACGTGTCGAACACAGACCAGATTTGGTGGCACGGGTCTTCAGAATAAAACTTGAAGCACTGTTAAAAGACATTAAAAATGGATTATTTGGAACAGTTTGCGCCATGGTTCATGTAATTGAGTTTCAGAAACGTGGGCTACCTTATGCTCACATTTTCATAATTTTGGATGCCACCTCAAAATTACGCACAGAGATTGAAGTTGACAATACTGTTTGGGCTGAAATACCAGATCCTATCACCTACCCTCAGCTTCATAAGATCGTCATGCAACACATGATTCATGGTCCCTGTGGAGAACTGAGGCCAAATTCACCATGTATGCATCTTGGGAAGTGTAGCAAAGGTTTCCCCAAACAATTTCAGGATTCGACTGTCATCGCAAAGGATGCCTATCCGACGTATCGACGACAAACAGGACCATCGTTTGAACACCATTCCGTCATGATTGATAATTCGTGGGTAGTTCCTTATAATCCTTTCTTACTACTCAAATATAAGTGTCATATCAATGTGGAAGTTTGTGGCTCCATACAAAGTGTTAAATACTTATTTAAATATGTATATAAAGGACACGATAAAGCAAATGTGGAAATTTGCCAAATAACCATCCAACATGACGAAACTCATCAGTTTATGGATTCCCGTTATGTTAGTGCACCTGAGGCAGCTTGGCGGATATTTGCTTATCCCATGCACAAACAATCGCATAGTATTATTCGCCTGGCTGTACATCTGCCTCATTCTCAACAACTGTATTTTCATGAGGATGACTCCGTAGCCAACATCAGACACAAGCTACATAACAATTCCACTCTTATGGGCTATTTTGAGCTTAATAAGAAGGACCCAACTGCTCATACTTATTTCTATCGTGCAATTCCAGAAGACTATGTTTGGATAGAAGGTTCTTGGCAACAGAGAAAGCGAGGAGATGCTTCTGTAATTGGAAGAATGTATACCGTAAGTCTCAGAGACCAAGAACGCTACTATTTGCGGTTGTTGTTGCTGCATGTCAAAGGTGCCACCAGTTTTGACAGCATTAAAACGGTTCATGGAGTTACACATCTAACTTTCAAAGACGCTGTCTTAGCTCTTGGTTTATTATTTGATGACAGTTTGTGGAGAAATACCTTACTTGATGCTTGCATTTTGAACATGCCTGCACAGCTACGTGATATGTTTGCCTACATTTGCATTTTTGGCCTTCCTGCTAATCCACTGGAGTTGTGGCTTGAATTTAAAGAACACTTCATTCAAGACTATTGCCATAAATATCACTCAAATACGGAGGAGTGTGTGAATTGTGAAGGATATGAGATGACAGATATCCAAGAAATTTTGAGAAGTCATGGCAAAAAATATACTGATTTTAATTTACCACGCCCTGTCAGGAAACAACAACTTCCACAACAATTTCATCAAGACGATGAGTTAAGAACAGCTGCAGAGATGAAAGCAACTCTCAATCCTCAACAACTTTTGGCTTATGAGGCTATTATTCAAGCATTAGAAGACACTACTGCAACAACAAAGTGCTTCTTCATTGACGGTCCTGGTGGCAGTGGAAAAACTTACCTTTACCATCTACTTCTACATCAACTAAGGGGAGAAGGAAAAATGATGTCACCTGCTGCCACTACAGGAATTGCAGCCAATATGCTTGAAGGAGGAAGAACAATTCATTCTCTTTATGGAATACCAATACCTGTGAATGAAACATCGGTTTCCAGGATAAAAAATGACACGGATGCAGCTTATGATTTGCAGAACACTGAACTCTTTACTATAGATGAGTGCACAATGGTCTCAAAGTATGCATTGCATGTCATTGAAAGACTCTTACGAGATGTTATGACCAAAAAAGTTACCAACAAAGAAAAGACACCTTTTGGAGCCAAAGTAATTGTACTTGGAGGAGACTTTCGACAATGTCTTCCGGTCATTCCTCATGGCACAAGAACGGATATTGTGGAGAGCTGTTTAAAATATTCTACATATTGGCCAATTTTCAATCCACTCCCGCTTATTAATAACATGCGCTCTATTGATCTGGAATACAGCACTTGGTTACTTAAACTTGGTAATGGTGAGCTGTCCAATGAATATAATCTTGGAGATGATGTCATCGAGATTCCTCCAGATACGCTGTGCACTGGGTCTTTAATACATGAGATCTTTGGAGACAACATTAACATTGATGTCAGTAACAACGAGAGTATCAATATCGCTGCTTCTCATGCTATCCTATGTCCGAAGAATGACGACGTCGATTTTGTAAATTCCAAAGTCATGGATTGCTTGATTGGTGAGTACACAGACTATATGAGTGAAGATTCTATTGATGCGGAGGACTGTGATGATTCAGAACAATACCCACCTGAATTTTTGCATTCACTTACACCTACTGGAATGCCTCTACATCATCTCAAAATTAAAGTTGGCACCATTGTCATGCTGTTACGCAACCTGAATACCAGGAAAGGTCTGTGCAATGGTACTCGGCTCATTGTAACTGCATTGTTTCCAAACATGATCCAGGCTAAAGTCATTACCGGCTCAGCAGCAGGACAGGTGGTATTCATTCCACGTATTGATTTATGTCCATCAGAGACTGCATTACCATTCAGATTAAGAAGACAACAATTTCCCATCAAGGCAGCGTTTGCAATGACCATCAATAAATCGCAAGGGCAAACTCTCAATCGAGTTGGGATATATCTCCCGGAACCACCTTTTGCCCATGGTCAACTCTATGTGGCCTTTTCAAGAGTCAAGCAACGCTGTAATGTCAAGGTCAAAGTCCTCAATTCACCACTCCAAGGACAATTACTGCCTGATTCTCCTAAGGTCTTTACACACAATATCGTGTACAAAAATGTTTTACGTTAAGATTTTTCTTTTTTTTTTAATACTGTTCAGATACTTTTTTTACAAAAAAAAAAAAAATCTACAAAAAAATTAGTTCAGTCATATTTTTAAAGATATTAATTACATGGTTATTATATAGCCATGTTATATATATAGTTATTTTGGGGGAGGTTAAATCCCTTTTGTACAGAATTTATCATATATATATATACTAGCTGTGAGCCCGATGCGATTGCATCCGGATTCTAGAATGTGATAGATAGATAGAAAAAGATACATAGATAGATAGATAGGATGAAAAAATGAAGGGCAGCACTTCCTTTAGTGTATCCATGTGGGTTTATTTTGTCCTAGGACTGCGACGTTTCGGCACACAGCCTTTCTCTAGCAGTGACAAACAGTTCTAGTGCTCACATATATATAGCTCCCATACAAGGGGCTTACAATAATATAATTAGTAGAAAAATAGTGTAAATAGTCATATATATATACAATTCCATAACTTGTGCATGGTGATCTGTGAATCATAAAGTGCATATAGTGATATTATACAGCCAAGTATCCATACTGTAACCAGTATCTCATATTTCATATTAATTAGTGATTATATGTACAGATGTTACTTATCTGCTCATTAGAAGACCCCACGTTGCAACCGTGTACCGCCATTTCCGCCATTTCACTTTCGGCGTTCTCCTCATTCCAATGCGCATGCTCCATGTGAATACTTCAGTCCCATCTAGATCTCGTACCTAGTCCCAGATCCCGCGCATGTGTATTGCGAGTCGGGACTTCCCATACACCCACTGCAGCTGCGCAATGGTGCAGATGAAGTCACTACTCCTAACTTCATTCACGCGCCTGCGCTCTCTACTCCGTTATTCTCGGGCGCCATCTTTGCTTTCTAGCGATTGCGCAGTGTTAATGGCACTCGTTCATAGACCTTGTGCGCTTATACCTAATATTTGTGAGAGTTACGGCGCATATTAACTGCTACTCCTGCAGTGAAGTGGGGATTATAGAACCTCTTGTATGTATCTAATTATCTATTTTATGAAAATTGCCCAAATCACTTTAGTATTATACTACCAGTGTATACATTAGGCAATTATAATATAAAGAGATGATCTATGTCCCATAAGAAAACCCTTTCACGGTCTATATTAAAGGTCACCGCCCTGGTGGGCTTTGACAGTTAAGTACGTTCTCCACATACAGATAACTACAGAGTGTTATCCTGTTTAAGTGACCAGACCATGTTTCTACCAGATGCTTTATACATAGAGATGATCCATGTCTTATAGGGAGATCCTTTCACGGTCTATACTAAAGTCACCGCCTTGGTGGGCTTTGACAGTTAAGTATGTTTTCCACATACAAATAACCACAAAGTGTTATCCTGTTTAAGTGACCAGACCATGTCTCCACCAGATACCTCATACATAAAGGTGATCCATGTCTTATAAGAGGAACCTTTCACGGTCTATACTAAAGTCACCGCCCTGGTGGGCTTTGACAGTTAAGTACGTTTTCCACATACAAATAACCACAAAGTGTTATCCTGTTTAGGTGACCAGACCATGTTCTCCCAGAGACTTTATATATACAAACTTGTTCATAACAATTATACTTTATTCAGTTTCTCATTATACAAGGGTACTAATACTGATAGGACATCGGATATCACACTGGATAACAATTGCAATTGGAATGACTTGTGTACAGGCAAGTTGCAGCTTGTGGAGTCCTCTGTACAGATCTGCAAAATAAGAAATAAAATATTATATTTTTCAGTAAAAAAATTTTTTTTAAAAACATTATTTCAAAAGATTTACAAGATCCTACTTTCGTCTGATGTTTATCTAACTACAGTAGTGGTTGATGAGAGTTTAATATCAGGGATTCATGTTTTATAACAGGCTCTGTATCTTATAGTCCACGTTTAGACCGTTTGGTCGTAATGTATTGAGTCTATGGATCCATTCCATTTCTCTTTTTAACAGCAATTTCTGTCGATCACCTCCCCGTCTTTGTATGGGAATTGCGTCTATCAGACGAAACCTCAGATCTTTTTCCGTATGTCCCATTTCCACAAAGTGTTTGGGGATCGGTAGATCCTTCCTTTTCTTTTTTATGGTATGTCGGTGATGGGCAATACGTGTCTTAAAATCCCACGTTGTCTCACCGACATACCACAGAAAACAGGGACATTCGATGAGGTAGACAACATAGTCAGATGAACAGGTCAAAAATTGCTTGATTTCAAATCTCTGCCCTGTTTTTGGATGTACAAAGTGTGAGCCTTTCTTCATCAGCCTACAATTAATACATGAGAGACAGGGGTAACACCCCACTCTCTTAGCCCCTGTCAAATACATTTGTCCATCCTTTTTTATAGGACCAATGTCTGAACGTATCAATTTGTCCCTCAGACATTGGTTTCGTCTATAAGAAAAAAGTGGCGGTTCGTTAAACTCTTTTACATGAGGTAAACATCTCCCCAACATCCTCCAATGTTTGCGTATTATATTCGCAACTTCTCTACTCTCTTCGCTGTACGTGGAAACAAATGGCACTCTTTTCAGTTGTTTCTTATTGTTTTTCTCCGCCAGAACATCTAACCTTGTCAATTTCAGCACTTTTTCTTTCTGCTCTCCCAATAGTTTTTTTGGGTATCCCCTTGCATAGAATTTATTCATCATTACTCCTAGTGCTATTTCTTGTTCTTTCTCATCACTTACTATTTTTTTCACTCTTGTCATTTGGCTAAAAGGGATAGATTTGATGGTGTTTTTTGGGTGCTGGCTAGTATAGTGCAACAGGTCATTTCTATCTGTTTCCTTTACATACAATTTCGTTGTAAATTCATCATCCTGATATAGAACCTGTACATCCAAAAATTGTATGGAGGATTTTGACCACACTAAGGTGAACTTAATTGTCTCATCTATATTATTTAGGTAATCATGGAAACAATGCAATGCATCCTCTGTTCCTGTCCATATGAGGAAGACATCGTCTATGTATCTCCACCATGTAGCTACCTCCTCATAATGGTGGGACACATAGACGAAGTCCTCCTCAATTACCCGCATAACAATATTGGCATATGCCGGGGCCATATTGGCCCCCATCGCTGTACCTCTGCATTGTAGGAAATAATCATCCCCAAATAGGAAATAATTATTTCGCAAAACCAGTTCCAGAAGGTCCAGTACTAACTGACAGGCATTTTTGGAAAACTCTGTTTCTTTTAGTTTTTTCTTTATGGCAGCCAGGCCTCGTTCATTATCTATGGAAGTATAAAGCGAGACGACATCGAAAGATGCCAAAATCACTTCCCCACTTACTGACAGGGAATTCAATTTACGTAAAAAATCTCCTGTATCTCTCACATATGAGTCAGCTTCTCTTGCTATAGGGTTCAATACCCTATCAAGGAACACTCCTATGTTAGAGAGAATAGAATTTGTACCTGAGACTATTGGACGACCCGGTGGGTCCACCAGAGACTTATGGATTTTTGGGAGCACATATAATACAGGTGTTGTAGGATATTGTATTGTCATAAAATCAAGGAGATCCTGATCAATCAAACCCTCATGTAATGCCTTTTTCAGGACTGCCTCGATTCTATGTGCTATGTCAAACTTGGGATCCCTATCCAGTCTCTGGTAGACCCCCGGGTCATCCAGCTGTCTCTTGATCTCTTTAATATACATGGCCCTGTCCATGACCACAACAGCTCCTCCTTTGTCTGCTTTTTTAACTATAATGCTGTCGTCACGAACAAGGTCATTAAGAGCTGTTACTTCCTCTGTCTTAATATTGGGCTTCCTGAATACTTTGATCTTTTTATTTTTCAATACATCAACCTCTTTAATAACAGCTGTAATAAATGAATCAATCACATTTGAATTAACTGGAGGTATGAATTTACTCTTTTTCCTCATACCCAGGCTCCCCATATCAAAATCACATGTCATTACTCTAGCCTTATTCTCTTTAGTACTGAACCACTCCTTCAACTTTAATGATCTGAAAAAATACTGCAGGTCTAGTGATAGTTGAAAAAAATCAGTATGTGTATTTGGACCAAAGCCCAAGCCCTTATTTAGAACAGATTTTTGCATCTCAGTTAATACCTTACTGGACAGGTTCACCACTAAGTCCTCTTTCAATTTTTCAATGGGGGTTTCCTCTGTTGTTTCTGTTTTCCCCGCTTGTCTTTTTTGTTGCCGGTGGTGTCTCCTTCCTCCTCTTCTTTTCCTCCGTTTTTCTTTAGATCTATATCTATGAACAAAGTCCATTATAGGATATATCTTTCCACATGCACAAAATTGATTAGACCTGTTACCACCTGTATTCCGCCATTTCCCCACACCCTCTCGCTGCCAATTGTATATGTTTCCACTCGAGTAGTCCTCTGTGTCTCTCAACCACTTTCTCCTTTTTCCCTCCTCCAGGTCTAATCGTAGTTTAGTAATGCGCGTATTGACCTGTTCCTTGAACTTCGCCATTTCCTCCTCCTTCAGAATGTCCTGTAATTTGGTATCTACATTTTCTTGTTCTATCAAAATTCTCTTTAAATCATGTTGTAAAAAGTCAATATTGACCAACAGAAGATCCATCCCATACTTATTTGAAATTTTGCAAAACTGGGAACAGAAAAATGAATCCCCAAACATCAAATTAGGTCTCACATTAGATCTCAAACCTCGTGGTATCATTTTTGCCTTATAGTATTCTGACATAGTGGATAAATGCAGTTGTACTGTCAAAACTTTCCTAGCTAAGTTTTCATATTTCTGTTTCAGGTCTGTAGTAGAAGGAATACTTAAAAAAACTGCATCCACATCAATACCCTTGAATATACGATCCTCATCTTCCACTGTGTAGCTCAAAGTCCCAGGTTCATAGTTATTCTCCATAACCCACTTCAATTAATAACCAAAAAATAAATAAAACAATAACAGTGCAATGTTTCGTGAGAAAAAATTAGAAAACCAAGAAAAACGAAAAAGCACAGCAGTATATAGCGGGTGCAAAGCCCTCCTACCACTTCACTGGTTGTTATTTAGGATGAAAAAATGAAGGGCAGCACTTCCTTTAGTGTATCCATGTGGGTTTATTTTGTCCTAGGACTGCGACGTTTCGGCACACAGCCTTTCTCTAGCAGTGACAAACAGTTCTAGTGCTCACATATATATAGCTCCCATACAAGGGGCTTACAATAATATAATTAGTAGAAAAATAGTGTAAATAGTCATATATATATACAATTCCATAACTTGTGCATGGTGATCTGTGAATCATAAAGTGCATATAGTGATATTATACAGCCAAGTATCCATACTGTAACCAGTATCTCATATTTCATATTAATTAGTGATTATATGTACAGATGTTACTTATCTGCTCATTAGAAGACCCCACGTTGCAACCGTGTACCGCCATTTCCGCCATTTCACTTTCGGCGTTCTCCTCATTCCAATGCGCATGCTCCATGTGAATACTTCAGTCCCATCTAGATCTCGTACCTAGTCCCAGATCCCGCGCATGTGTATTGCGAGTCGGGACTTCCCATACACCCACTGCAGCTGCGCAATGGTGCAGATGAAGTCACTACTCCTAACTTCATTCACGCGCCTGCGCTCTCTACTCCGTTATTCTCGGGCGCCATCTTTGCTTTCTAGCGATTGCTTATTTTGCAGATCTGTACAGAGGACTCCACAAGCTGCAACTTGCCTGTACACAAGTCATTCCAATTGCAATTGTTATCCAGTGTGATATCCGATGTCCTATCAGTATTAGTACCCTTGTATAATGAGAAACTGAATAAAGTATAATTGTTATGAACAAGTTTGTATATATAAAGTCTCTGGGAGAACATGGTCTGGTCACCTAAACAGGATAACACTTTGTGGTTATTTGTATGTGGAAAACGTACTTAACTGTCAAAGCCCACCAGGGCGGTGACTTTAGTATAGACCGTGAAAGGTTCCTCTTATAAGACATGGATCACCTTTATGTATGAGGTATCTGGTGGAGACATGGTCTGGTCACTTAACCCCTTCATGACCTTGCCATTTTTTGCAATTCTGACCAGTGTCCCTTTATGAGGTTATATCTCCGGAACGCTTCAACGGATCCTAGCGATTCTGAGATTGTTTTTTCGTGACATATTGGGCTTCATGTTAGTATTAAATTTAGGTCGATAATTTTTGCGTTTATTTGTGAAAAAATCCAAAATATGGCAAAAATGTTGAAAATTTTGCAATTTTCAAATTTTGAATTTTTCTTCTGGTAAACCAGAGAGTTATGTGACACAATAGTTATGAAATAATATTTCCTACATGTCTACTTTACATCAGCACAATTTTGGAAAAAAAAAAAAATTTTGTTAGGAAGTTATAAGGGTTCAAAGTTCATGAGCAATTTTTCATTTCTCCACCAAAATTTACAAAACCATTTTTTTTAGTGACCACATCACATTTGAAGTCCCTTTGAGGGGTGTACATGACAGAAAACACCCAAAAGTGACACCATTCCAAAAACTGCACCTCTCAAGCTACTCAAAACTACATTCAAGAAGATTATTAACCCTTCAGGTGCTTCACAGGAACTAAGCAAATTGGAAACAAAAAAATGGATATTTTAATTTTTCTAACACAAATGTTCTTTTATCCTCAATTTTTTTATTTTCACATGGGCAAAAAGATAAAATGGATCCTAAAATTTGTTGGGCAATTTCTCCTGAGTATATCGATACCACATATGTGATCATAAACCACGGTTTGGGCGCACGGCAGGGTTCTGAAGGGAAAGAGAGCAATTTGACTTTTGGAGCTAATTTTCCATTCAAAAAGTGATATGGCGCTCCTTCACTTCTGAGCCCTGCCGCGCGTCAAAACAGTGGTTTATGACCACATATGAGGTATCGGTGTACTCAGGAGAAATTGCCCAACAAATTTTAGGATGAATTTTATCCTGTTACCCATGTGAAAATGAAAGAATTGAGGCTAAAAGAACATTTTTGTGAAAAAAAAAGTACTTTTTCCATATTCACAGATCAATTTGTAAAGCATGTGGGGGTTCAATATGCTCACCACCCATCTAGATATGTTCCATGGGGGGTCTAGTTTCCAAAATGGGGTCACTTGTGGGGGAGCTCCAAAGTTTAGGCACACAGGGGCTCTCCAAACGTGACATGGTGTCCGCTAACAATTTGAATGGAAAATCACCTCAAATTGTTAGCGGACACCATATCGCATTTGGAGAGCCCCTGTGTGCCTAAACATTGGGGCTCCACCACAAGTGACCCCATTTTGGAAACTAGAACCCCCAGGGAACATATCTAGATGCAAAGTGAGCACTTTGAACCCCCAGATGCTTCACAAATTGATCCGTACAAATTAAAAAAGAAAATTTGTGTGAAAAAAAAGTATTTTTACCTTATTATGGATCAGTTTGTGAAACACCTGGGGTTTCAAAGTGCTCACTATGCATCTAGATAGGTTCCTTGGGGGGTCTAGTTTCCAAAATGGGGTCACTTGTGGGGGAGCTCCAATGTTTAGGCACACAGGGGCTCTCCATACACAACCTGGTGTTTGCCAACAATTGGAATTGTTAGCGGACACCAGGTCGCGTATGGAGAGCCCCTGTGTGCCTAAACATTTGAGCTCCCCCACAAGTGACCCCATTTTGGAAACTAGACCCCCCAGGGAACATATCTAGATGCACAATGAGCACTTTGAACCCCCATGTGCTTCACAAATTGAGACGTAAAAATGAATAAAGAAACTTTTTGTGAAAAAAACATACTAGTCTAGTAGTTACAATTCGCAGCATAGGGGACCCTATACATTTGGGTCTCTCCATGCTGAGGATTCCAGCCCCCTAGCTGCCAAGTTGTACCTGGCTGGCAACCAAAAATACGGCAAAGCTCCATGTCTTTTTATTTGTAGAATTAAAAAAAAAAATGACATGGGGCTCTGCCATATTTTTGGTCCAGCCAGGTACAACTTGGCAGCTACGGACTGCCACCAGCCCCCAGCTGCCTCATTGTACCTGGCTGGAACCAAAAATACAGTGAAGCCCTTTTTTAATTTATAGAACTAATTCTAGAAAAAAAATTACGTGGGGCTCCGCCATATTTTTGGTCCAGCCAGGTACAACTAGGCAGCTGGGGGCTGGAATTCTCAGCATAGAGAGGCCCAAGCGTTCTGGGCCCCCCATGCTGCGAATTGCAGCCTGCAGCCGCCCCAGAAAATGGCGCATTCATTGAAGTGCCATTTTCTGGCGCTGTACCCACGCTCTTCCAGTTGCCCTGGTGCTGGTGGCTAACTGGGTAATAAAGGGGTTAATGCCAGCTTTTTATTGGCAGCTGGCACTAAGCCCGAGATGCATAATATAGGGCCAATGTTAGACCCGCCATTAGGAATCTCTAGTACGGTAAATAGTCAATAAATACACACAGAGAAAAATCTTATTTGAAAAAAAAAACACAGACACAATTCGGACTCCATCTTTATTATGAAAAGATCCGACGTAGTCCACAACGAAGGTCCCACGACGCTCGATCGCTCCAACGTAGTCCATAACGAAGGTCCCACGATCACTTCCTGCAGCTAGATCCTCAGGATCCAGCTGTAGAAAGTGATCTGACAGATCCAGAACAGTGATCACATAATGGTCACTGTGGATCACTGTGCTGGAGCTGTCAGATCATTTCCTGCAGCTAGATCCTCAGGATCCAGCTGTAGAAAGTGATCTGACAGATCCAGCACAGTGATCCACAGTGATCACATAATGGTCACTGTGAATCACTGTGCTGGAGCTGTCAGATCACTTCCTGCAGCTCAGGATCCAGCTGTAGAAAGTGATCTGACAGATCCAGCACAGTGATCCACAGTGATCACATAATGGTCACTGTGGATCACTATGCTGGAGCTGTCAGATCACTTTCTACAGCTGGATCCTCAGGATCTAGCTGTAGAAAGTGATCTGGCAGCTCCAGCACAGAGCTGTTAGATCCGGAGGCAGTGAAGAGGAGGAGAAGGAGCGGGACGCAGTGGAGACAGAGCGGCCGCCGGAGGGGTGAGTGGGAGAGGCGATCGCCGCTCCGGTGATCGGGGGGGCAGGAAGGGGGAAGAGGGGGGGTGACAGGAGAAGTAGGGGGGCACTTAGGAGGAAGCGGGGGCAGGCAGGAGGAAGCGGGCAGCAGGAAGAGGAAGCGGGCGGCAGGGACAGGAAGCAGGTGGCAGGAAAAGGAAGCAGGGGGGGTAAGAAAGATGAAGAGGGGGCAGGAAAGAGAGGTGGGGGACAGGGGGGCAGTTAGAGGATGACAGGGGAGAAGATTGGAGGGTAGGGATAGCAGCGGCAGGCAGGGAAGCATTACAGGCACGGTGATTTTCACTTTCACTTTTGAGTGCCAATCACCGCGCCTGTAGCCGGGGGGGGTGGGGGTGGGGGCAAATCGAGCCCCCCTGGGGTGTTGTACAACTCCCCATGTACCTGCAGGCTGAGTGACAGGTCAGTGACACCCTCACTCGACCTGCAGGAGCCTGATCATTCCATGGCCCAGGGGGTGGGCCAAGGGTCTGGAAGGGGTTAAACAGGATAACACTTTGTGGTTATTTGTATGTGGAAAACATACTTAACTGTCAAAGCCCACCAGGGCGGTGACTTTAGTATAGACCGTGAAAGGATCTCCCTATAAGACATGGATCATCTCTATGTATAAAGCATCTGGTAGAAACATGGTCTGGTCACTTAAACAGGATAACACTCTGTAGTTATCTGTATGTGGAGAACGTACTTAACTGTCAAAGCCCACCAGGGCGGTGACCTTTAATATAGACCGTGAAAGGGTTTTCTTATGGGACATAGATCATCTCTTTATATTATAATTGCCTAATGTATACACTGGTAGTATAATACTAAAGTGATTTGGGCAATTTTCATAAAATAGATAATTAGATACATACAAGAGGTTCTATAATCCCCACTTCACTGCAGGAGTAGCAGTTAATATGCGCCGTAACTCTCACAAATATTAGGTATAAGCGCACAAGGTCTATGAACGAGTGCCATTAACACTGCGCAATCGCTAGAAAGCAAAGATGGCGCCCGAGAATAACGGAGTAGAGAGCGCAGGCGCGTGAATGAAGTTAGGAGTAGTGACTTCATCTGCACCATTGCGCAGCTGCAGTGGGTGTATGGGAAGTCCCGACTCGCAATACACATGCGCGGGATCTGGGACTAGGTACGAGATCTAGATGGGACTGAAGTATTCACATGGAGCATGCGCATTGGAATGAGGAGAACGCCGAAAGTGAAATGGCGGAAATGGCGGTACACGGTTGCAACGTGGGGTCTTCTAATGAGCAGATAAGTAACATCTGTACATATAATCACTAATTAATATGAAATATGAGATACTGGTTACAGTATGGATACTTGGCTGTATAATATCACTATATGCACTTTATGATTCACAGATCACCATGCACAAGTTATGGAATTGTATATATATATGACTATTTACACTATTTTTCTACTAATTATATTATTGTAAGCCCCTTGTATGGGAGCTATATATATGTGAGCACTAGAACTGTTTGTCACTGCTAGAGAAAGGCTGTGTGCCGAAACGTCGCAGTCCTAGGACAAAATAAACCCACATGGATACACTAAAGGAAGTGCTGCCCTTCATTTTTTCATCCTAAATAACAACCAGTGAAGTGGTAGGAGGGCTTTGCACCCGCTATATACTGCTGTGCTTTTTCGTTTTTCTTGGTTTTCTAATTTTTTCTCACGAAACATTGCACTGTTATTGTTTTATTTTTTGGTTATTAATTGAAGTGGGTTATGGAGAATAACTATGAACCTGGGACTTTGAGCTACACAGTGGAAGATGAGGATCGTATATTCAAGGGTATTGATGTGGATGCAGTTTTTTTAAGTATTCCTTCTACTACAGACCTGAAACAGAAATATGAAAACTTAGCTAGGAAAGTTTTGACAGTACAACTGCATTTATCCACTATGTCAGAATACTATAAGGCAAAAATGATACCACGAGGTTTGAGATCTAATGTGAGACCTAATTTGATGTTTGGGGATTCATTTTTCTGTTCCCAGTTTTGCAAAATTTCAAATAAGTATGGGATGGATCTTCTGTTGGTCAATATTGACTTTTTACAACATGATTTAAAGAGAATTTTGATAGAACAAGAAAATGTAGATACCAAATTACAGGACATTCTGAAGGAGGAGGAAATGGCGAAGTTCAAGGAACAGGTCAATACGCGCATTACTAAACTACGATTAGACCTGGAGGAGGGAAAAAGGAGAAAGTGGTTGAGAGATACAGAGGACTACTCGAGTGGAAACATATACAATTGGCAGCGAGAGGGTGTGGGGAAATGGCGGAATACAGGTGGTAACAGGTCTAATCAATTTTGTGCATGTGGAAAGATATATCCTATAATGGACTTTGTTCATAGATATAGATCTAAAGAAAAACGGAGGAAAAGAAGAGGAGGAAGGAGACACCACCGGCAACAAAAAAGACAAGCGGGGAAAACAGAAACAACAGAGGAAACCCCCATTGAAAAATTGAAAGAGGACTTAGTGGTGAACCTGTCCAGTAAGGTATTAACTGAGATGCAAAAATCTGTTCTAAATAAGGGCTTGGGCTTTGGTCCAAATACACATACTGATTTTTTTCAACTGTCACTAGACCTGCAGTATTTTTTCAGATCATTAAAGTTGAAGGAGTGGTTCAGTACTAAAGAGAATAAGGCTAGAGTAATGACATGTGATTTTGATATGGGGAGCCTGGGTATGAGGAAAAAGAGTAAATTCATACCTCCAGTTAATTCAAATGTGATTGATTCATTTATTACAGCTGTTATTAAAGAGGTTGATGTATTGAAAAATAAAAAGATCAAAGTATTCAGGAAGCCCAATATTAAGACAGAGGAAGTAACAGCTCTTAATGACCTTGTTCGTGACGACAGCATTATAGTTAAAAAAGCAGACAAAGGAGGAGCTGTTGTGGTCATGGACAGGGCCATGTATATTAAAGAGATCAAGAGACAGCTGGATGACCCGGGGGTCTACCAGAGACTGGATAGGGATCCCAAGTTTGACATAGCACATAGAATCGAGGCAGTCCTGAAAAAGGCATTACATGAGGGTTTGATTGATCAGGATCTCCTTGATTTTATGACAATACAATATCCTACAACACCTGTATTATATGTGCTCCCAAAAATCCATAAGTCTCTGGTGGACCCACCGGGTCGTCCAATAGTCTCAGGTACAAATTCTATTCTCTCTAACATAGGAGTGTTCCTTGATAGGGTATTGAACCCTATAGCAAGAGAAGCTGACTCATATGTGAGAGATACAGGAGATTTTTTACGTAAATTGAATTCCCTGTCAGTAAGTGGGGAAGTGATTTTGGCATCTTTCGATGTCGTCTCGCTTTATACTTCCATAGATAATGAACGAGGCCTGGCTGCCATAAAGAAAAAACTAAAAGAAACAGAGTTTTCCAAAAATGCCTGTCAGTTAGTACTGGACCTTCTGGAACTGGTTTTGCGAAATAATTATTTCCTATTTGGGGATGATTATTTCCTACAATGCAGAGGTACAGCGATGGGGGCCAATATGGCCCCGGCATATGCCAATATTGTTATGCGGGTAATTGAGGAGGACTTCGTCTATGTGTCCCACCATTATGAGGAGGTAGCTACATGGTGGAGATACATAGACGATGTCTTCCTCATATGGACAGGAACAGAGGATGCATTGCATTGTTTCCATGATTACCTAAATAATATAGATGAGACAATTAAGTTCACCTTAGTGTGGTCAAAATCCTCCATACAATTTTTGGATGTACAGGTTCTATATCAGGATGATGAATTTACAACGAAATTGTATGTAAAGGAAACAGATAGAAATGACCTGTTGCACTATACTAGCCAGCACCCAAAAAACACCATCAAATCTATCCCTTTTAGCCAAATGACAAGAGTGAAAAAAATAGTAAGTGATGAGAAAGAACAAGAAATAGCACTAGGAGTAATGATGAATAAATTCTATGCAAGGGGATACCCAAAAAAACTATTGGGAGAGCAGAAAGAAAAAGTGCTGAAATTGACAAGGTTAGATGTTCTGGCGGAGAAAAACAATAAGAAACAACTGAAAAGAGTGCCATTTGTTTCCACGTACAGCGAAGAGAGTAGAGAAGTTGCGAATATAATACGCAAACATTGGAGGATGTTGGGGAGATGTTTACCTCATGTAAAAGAGTTTAACGAACCGCCACTTTTTTCTTATAGACGAAACCAATGTCTGAGGGACAAATTGATACGTTCAGACATTGGTCCTATAAAAAAGGATGGACAAATGTATTTGACAGGGGCTAAGAGAGTGGGGTGTTACCCCTGTCTCTCATGTATTAATTGTAGGCTGATGAAGAAAGGCTCACACTTTGTACATCCAAAAACAGGGCAGAGATTTGAAATCAAGCAATTTTTGACCTGTTCATCTGACTATGTTGTCTACCTCATCGAATGTCCCTGTTTTCTGTGGTATGTCGGTGAGACAACGTGGGATTTTAAGACACGTATTGCCCATCACCGACATACCATAAAAAAGAAAAGGAAGGATCTACCGATCCCCAAACACTTTGTGGAAATGGGACATACGGAAAAAGATCTGAGGTTTCGTCTGATAGACGCAATTCCCATACAAAGACGGGGAGGTGATCGACAGAAATTGCTGTTAAAAAGAGAAATGGAATGGATCCATAGACTCAATACATTACGACCAAACGGTCTAAACGTGGACTATAAGATACAGAGCCTGTTATAAAACATGAATCCCTGATATTAAACTCTCATCAACCACTACTGTAGTTAGATAAACATCAGACGAAAGTAGGATCTTGTAAATCTTTTGAAATAATGTTTTTAAAAAAAATTTTTTTACTGAAAAATATAATATTTTATTTCTTATTTTGCAGATCTGTACAGAGGACTCCACAAGCTGCAACTTGCCTGTACACAAGTCATTCCAATTGCAATTGTTATCCAGTGTGATATCCGATGTCCTATCAGTATTAGTACCCTTGTATAATGAGAAACTGAATAAAGTATAATTGTTATGAACAAGTTTGTATATATAAAGTCTCTGGGAGAACATGGTCTGGTCACCTAAACAGGATAACACTTTGTGGTTATTTGTATGTGGAAAACGTACTTAACTGTCAAAGCCCACCAGGGCGGTGACTTTAGTATAGACCGTGAAAGGTTCCTCTTATAAGACATGGATCACCTTTATGTATGAGGTATCTGGTGGAGACATGGTCTGGTCACTTAAACAGGATAACACTTTGTGGTTATTTGTATGTGGAAAACATACTTAACTGTCAAAGCCCACCAAGGCGGTGACTTTAGTATAGACCGTGAAAGGATCTCCCTATAAGACATGGATCATCTCTATGTATAAAGCATCTGGTAGAAACATGGTCTGGTCACTTAAACAGGATAACACTCTGTAGTTATCTGTATGTGGAGAACGTACTTAACTGTCAAAGCCCACCAGGGCGGTGACCTTTAATATAGACCGTGAAAGGGTTTTCTTATGGGACATAGATCATCTCTTTATATTATAATTGCCTAATGTATACACTGGTAGTATAATACTAAAGTGATTTGGGCAATTTTCATAAAATAGATAATTAGATACATACAAGAGGTTCTATAATCCCCACTTCACTGCAGGAGTAGCAGTTAATATGCGCCGTAACTCTCACAAATATTAGGTATAAGCGCACAAGGTCTATGAACGAGTGCCATTAACACTGCGCAATCGCTAGAAAGCAAAGATGGCGCCCGAGAATAACGGAGTAGAGAGCGCAGGCGCGTGAATGAAGTTAGGAGTAGTGACTTCATCTGCACCATTGCGCAGCTGCAGTGGGTGTATGGGAAGTCCCGACTCGCAATACACATGCGCGGGATCTGGGACTAGGTACGAGATCTAGATGGGACTGAAGTATTCACATGGAGCATGCGCATTGGAATGAGGAGAACGCCGAAAGTGAAATGGCGGAAATGGCGGTACACGGTTGCAACGTGGGGTCTTCTAATGAGCAGATAAGTAACATCTGTACATATAATCACTAATTAATATGAAATATGAGATACTGGTTACAGTATGGATACTTGGCTGTATAATATCACTATATGCACTTTATGATTCACAGATCACCATGCACAAGTTATGGAATTGTATATATATATGACTATTTACACTATTTTTCTACTAATTATATTATTGTAAGCCCCTTGTATGGGAGCTATATATATGTGAGCACTAGAACTGTTTGTCACTGCTAGAGAAAGGCTGTGTGCCGAAACGTCGCAGTCCTAGGACAAAATAAACCCACATGGATACACTAAAGGAAGTGCTGCCCTTCATTTTTTCATCCTAAATAACAACCAGTGAAGTGGTAGGAGGGCTTTGCACCCGCTATATACTGCTGTGCTTTTTCGTTTTTCTTGGTTTTCTAGATAGATAGATAGATAGATCTAGATAGAAATAGATAGATAGATAGATAGGATAGAAAAAGATACAGCGATATATAGATATATAGATAGATAGATAGATAGATAGAAAAAGATACATAGATAGATAGATAGATAGATAGAAATAGATAGATAGATAGATAGAAAAAGATACAGCGATATATAGATATATAGATAGATAGATAGATAGATAGATAGAAAAAGATACATAGATAGATAGATAGATAGAAATAGATAGATAGATAGATAGATAGAGAGATAGATAGATAGATAGAAAAAGATACAGCGATATATAGATATATAGATAGATAGATAGAAAAAGATAGATAAATAGATAGATAGATATATAGACAGATATAGATAGATAGATAGATAGATAGAAATAGATAGAGATAGATAGATAGAAAAAGATACATCGATAGATAGATAGATAGATAGATAGATAGATAGATAGATAGATCAAAACA